>JAGDYQ010000086.1:2828483-2839036 GCA_021962125.1 Bulinus truncatus
TGACCTGAAAAATTCCTTTCTTTGGTTATTATCAGAGTTTGACAGACGAACACGTTACTTCAAGTACTATCGGCCCCCTTAATGATTCAATAAGCGTCCTTTGTTAGGTAAACTGCGAACTCTGGCGTCGGATACAGTAACAATCAACAAAGACGACATTAATAATATTCATCATGGATACTTTTAATAGGCAATGATAACAATAACATCTTCTAAAAGGCTAATTTAACAATATCTTTTAATAGGCAATTATAACAATATCTTTTAATAGACTAACATAACAATATCTTCTGATAGACAAATATAGCCTTATGTCTACAAGAAAACGTAGCTCCCATTAGAAACACTTAAAAGCATCAAATTGTGGAAGCCCACTGAAGCAAAGACATTGATTTCAACATTGCCAAATCCGCTTAACAATGGTAGAAATGAGGAGAGCTGCTTCAGTATTGATTTTGTATTGTAGCAAAACTATCTAGATGCAGAATGGTCAGCTATTGAACTTTAATAATTTGATTTTTATTCACTTCAGATTTGAAAGTCTATCAGCTGGCAATATGAATCATACTCCTTATTGAAAAAATTAATGAATGCTTTTCTGTCATGAAATATAGGCCTATATTCTTTCGGATATATTGTAAATACAAGTTAATGATTTTCATATCTATATAAATAATAGCGGTGTTGGTTCTGCGTTAAATCGAATGTAAAGAATTAATGCAACAGTATTCCAATTTAAAAATCGTCATACATAGACACAATAGTAATAAAAATCATGAAAAAATCGGATCTGTCAGAAACCAAAAATAACCCATCCTACTGATCAAACCTATGGGAATATAACTCCTATGCAAAGGTTTTGCAGGGTACAGCTAGTATTTTAATAATATACACTCGACTGTGCATATAGCTATTCTGTAGCCTTGTTACAATAACTATCTTTAGTAAGATGAGGGATCATTAAATGAAGCGTTTTAAGTTCATTAAGTAAATCCTTTTTATTTCCTTGAATATTTTAATAACTAAGAGTTTAACAAGAGATTTTTAAAGTAGCCTACCTGCGATGTTCATTTTGAAAAAAAATGAATAATGTTTTTTTTATCTTTTTTTAAATATATATGCTAGTGATTTTTATTTCAGTTTGCCAAGTAAAAAGATACATTCGCTAATGATATAGAAATGCAATCACTGTCATAGTTTGGTTTGTTCTAATGCCTACCACCTTGGGGTACGCGTACCACCGGTTGAGAAGCACGGTTATTAACCACTATTTATACTGCCATTCATTCCCACCATAACCGATAGTGCGATGACCAGAACTATTCCCTTTGGGCTCGAACCCAGGACACTTAGATCGCCAGTCGAGCGCTTTATCTCCACCTGTTTCTATAGCTACGACCAGATCCGCCAAGAGGGGGGCAGTGGTGCAAAATGCCCAGGGGCCCGGCGAGCTTTTACGGGCCCGGACTGAGCTGGCCAATCAATCTTCGAAAATATTATCTCCACGGGGGGAGGCGTGATAGCCCTGCCCAGGGGCCCGAAATTTCTGTCGGTTGGCCAGGCTACGACTATTGTTTAGAGTTGTGTAGCTTTATTACAATGCACAACCTTATTTACCTTTCCAAACATATTCCGGGGTGGATAGACCTAGAGAAATCCATTTGACCCAAGAAAGGTCCATCACTAGCCAGGGTTCGAACCCAGGACGTTGGGGTACTCAGTCGAACACTGTACTATATTGCCGTCCCGTTCACTGTGATATATACTAGGAAGGAAAAAAAATGTACCAGCACAACTACTACTTGCCAGTGTATCCGCCATGACGTTTTGTCACATCCAGTCGAAGGGTCAATAGTCAGTTTTGCATTATTAAAATGCCAATGAATAATGAAATCTTTCTTGATATTGTCTGTACAGGATGAGGAAGTTGACAGACTGCCAATTATTCACATCACTGGCACCAAGGGAAAAGGTTCAACGTGTGCGTATACAGAGAATATACTCCGTCGCCATGGTTACAGAACTGGCCTGTTTACGTCTCCGCATCTTGTAGAAGTACTTAGGAGAGAATTTGCATCGACGGACAACCTATTAGTAAATCAAAGTACTGCCATTACTTCTGGAAAGTGTATAGCAAGTTGAAAGAAACTGAAGATGTAAAATTCTTACTATTGTAACAATTTTCTTGTACTTTTAAGTTACTTAACAGTTTTTTTTTTTTTAATATTTTATCTAAAATAACAAAAACCACGCAATACAATTTTATATGAAAATTAAGAATTTGGTAAAATCAGAGCTACAAGATGCAATGGCTGACCTTAGGAATTCAGAGACCCTACAGGAAACAAACATACATAGGCCTCAAACTTAGTAGGTCTCAAATAGTTGTTTTTCAATTATTATTATTAATTTTTTTGGGGAAAAGGGAGGGGGAGGGGAGTAGTTAAGAGAACATTTAGAGGCCGAGGTAAAAAAAACAAACTTTTAGTGGCCTTGGGAAAATCCATTATTGTCAAAGTCCCCACCAGCTGGACTTTTGGAGTTAAATAATAGGTAATAAGTTGGGCCCCCTCCCCTCAGAGCAATTTTAGCACGGCGCCACTGACAGGTGCCCAGTGAAAGCCCTTCCTTGAGTTAACAATGTAGTCATGTCATAATGTGAGACTCACTAATGGGATTGATTTAAAAAAAAAAAAAAACAACAACTAGATAAGGGAAGAAACATAGTTTAGATTTTTTTTTAAATTATTATTGGGTAACAGTAAAATCAAAGTCCCGACCCTCCCAAAGTCCTCACTACCTGCCTCTTTTAAAGTGTTGGTGGGAGGGGAGGGGCTTTGACGGTCGGTTGGTTTGCCTAACCATAATAACGGCTCTGCACTGAATGAATGTCTCGTCCCAGGATCAACAATGAGAACTTCGGCCGTAACTTGTAATCCCCCACCCCCTGCCACATTAACTGTGTCATATTTTACCTGTATGTAGAGCTCCACATTAACTGTTACATTTAATCTGTATGTAGAGCTCCACATTAACTGTTACATTTCATCTGTATGTAGAACTCCACATAAACTGTGTCATATTTCATCTGTAGGTAGAACTCCACATTAACTGTGTCATATTTCACCTGTATGTAGAACTCCACATTAAATGTGTCATATTTCATCTGTATGTAGAACTCCACATTAACTGTGTCATATTTCATCTGTATGTAGAACTCCACATTAACTGTGTCATATTTCACCTGTATGTAGAACTCCACATTAACTGTGTCATATTTCACCTGTATATGGAACTCCACATTAACTATGTCATATTTCATCTATATGTAGAACTCCACATTAACTGTCAAATCTCTTCTGTATAGAGAACTCCACATTAACTGTGTCATATTTCACCTGTATGTAGAACTCCACATTAACTGTGTCGTATTTCACCTGTATGTAGAACTCCACATCAACTGTGTCATATTTCACCTGTATGTAGAACTCCACATTAACTGTGTCATATTTCATCTGTATGTAGAACTCCACATTAACTGTGTCATATTTCATCTATATGTAGAACTCCACATTAACTGTCAAATCTCTTCTGTATAGAGAACTCCACATTAACTGTGTCATATTTCACCTGTATGTAGAACTCCACATTAACTGTGTCGTATTTCACCTGTATGTAGAACTCCACATCAACTGTGTCATATTTCACCTGTATGTAGAACTCCACATTCACTGTGTCATATTTCATCTGTATGTAGAACTCCACATTAACTGTGTCATATTTCATCTGTATGTAGAACTCCACATTAACTGTGTCATATTTCATCTGTATGTAGAACTCCACATTAACTGTGTCATATTTCACCTGTATGTAGAACTCCAAATCTACTGTGTCATATTTCACCTGTATGTAGAACTCCACATTAACTGTCATATTTCACCTGTATGTAGAACTCCACATTAATTGTTACATTTCATCTGTATGTAAAACGCCACATTAACTGTGTTATATCTCATCTGTAGGTAAACAGCCACATAGAAGAAGGACGACACATGCCCATTCCTTTTGCATTTCATGTTGTTATGTCCCTGCATGCATTTCTCGGTGAAGGTGTTGATGTGGTTGTGATGGAGGTTGGCATCGGTGGACTCAACGACTCTACGAACTTCATCAGGCACCCAGTGGCTTGTGCCATTACATCGCTGGGGCTTGACCACACCGAGAAACTCGGAGACACAATCGAGTCCATCGCTTTTCAGAAATCTGGTATTTTTAAGGCGTGTACCATCATTGATGTGAACCATTATATTTCCATTGCAACCTAAAAAGAAGTATTAATATTACACTGATGTCAGATGGTGTAAACACACATACACCTTTAACTAGAAGCATTTATAGTACAATGTTGACAGATGGTGTACTTCAACACACACACAAATGTGACTGGAAGTTTTAATAGTACAATATTGACGGATGATGTTCTTAAACACATATACACACACACAACTGTAACTGGAAGTATTAATAGTACAATGTTGACAGATCGTACACTTCAACACACATACAACTTACTAGATTTATTAGTAGTACATGTACTCTGTTGGCAGATGGTGTACACAAACACCCACTAACAACTTTAACTTGAAGCATGTATAGTAAGTACACTGCTGACAGATGTTTTTCTTAAACACACATACAACTGTAACTATAATCATTAATAGTACTCTGCTTACAGATGGTGTACTTCAAAACACATACAACTAATTCTGTATCGTCTCCATCTCACAGAAACAATGTCCAGCACTGACAGCCACACAGAGTGACTCTGCCATGCAAGTTCTTATCAATAGAGCGCTGGAACGTGAGGTATATCTTTGGACTTACTTTAAGACACGATACTAAACTAACTGTATGTGTTTTTTAAAATAATTTTAATTGAAAGGGGGGGAAATTATTGGAATTAACTTAAAAAAAGAAACCAAAAACTAATGTGGAGTGTTTTTATAAATTAATTTTATATAAAAGGGAGGTATTTGTTTGGAGTTTAAGTTAAGATATTAAATTAAATTAATTTGGTGCAGTCTTCTATATTAATGACCTTTGAATTAAAATATTTCAGTGTCCATTGTATCTTGTGAGCCCTATATCTAAAGAAATTATGGAGGTGTACAACTTCACACTGGGTATTGCTGGAGATAAACAGAGAGAAAACGCTGCTATAGCTGTCCAACTGTTTCACATGTGGAAAAATTACCGCCTGAACAGTGAGTTAATTTATGTTTAAAAAATGATTCCCCCTCGTCGGCATCCGTCCGTCTCGAGAGATTAGTATCGCTCAAATACATGAAAATTGCTTACGAAAGACAACATGAAAAAAACTTTTTCATTGAGATTCTTGCTGAAAATAATCATCATCAGCTTTTCATTTCTTATTGTTCTGGATAGTGTTCCCTAAGATATAGTTTGAGACTCACTTTACATTAAAAGTTTATACAACTCTTTCTTTTTAGCAGAGCTATACAACGATATTGCTTACTGTGAAATATAAATTTCCATCAAAAGCTACACAGATAATCTCAGGTTGCCACATGGGCTCTAACATCGCCTTTTTATCACGTGATCAGTCCACCGTCTTCACGTGTGTCTTAAGATTTCACTGCAGAGCTTTTATACGTTATCGTTTGATATCTGCGGGGGAGGGGGGGCATTAACACATCTATGCTGAATTCCTTCTAATTGTTTATTGGATTGGGAGGTTTGGGAAAAGGGGAAGGGGTTGTGTCTATTTCACTTTCTTCTAGCGTTCTACTTAGCTTACATTGTCAAAACCCAAAGTACCACCCACGGATCAAATCCGGTCCGCCGTACTGTTTAATGTGGGCCGCCACTCTTTCAGAGCACTGTCTCAGCCATTCACGGTGTTTACCTTTCTTCTTCTTCTTCTTTATCCCTAAACCCGTGGGTGGGTTGTTGGGGCACCGTTGTTGACTGAAAACCAGTTCCCGCCATTTTTTCCGGTCCTGAGCTGCCCTTTGGGAGTCGACGAACGACAGGCCGGTCCATTCTTTGATGTTGTCTTCCCATCTCTTCTTTTGTCTTCCTCTTTTCCTTCTTCCGTTGGTTGTACCTTGCGTGATTGTCTTTGCAAGACCTTCCCATCTCGCGACGTGTCCGTACCATCGCAGTTTCCTCTTCTTGACTATAGTGAGAAGGTCTTCGTGAGGGCCGATGGTAGCCGATATTTTATTGCGCACTCTTCGTTTTACCTTTATTTTACATTAATTCTTATCAACAGCCTTGTCAGAAACGTTTTCTTAATGATTGAATTTTTTAGATCAATATCTACAATACATTCATTATATGTATATTACAATACATTATATACATATTACAGTACATTATGTGTATATTACAATAAATTATATGCATATTACAATACATTATATGTCTATTACAATAATATAATACAGAGTGTCAAGTTTTGGATTATCCAATGAACGGGGTTGCAGACATTCCAAGACTATTGTGTCAACATCTGGACGAGGCTACCATCGAGGGACTGTCCAAGTGTCACTGGCCAGGTCGTGCCCACGTGATCGGTAGACCAGGTGTTACCTACTACCTGGATGGAGCTCACACCAAGGAAAGTATGGAGGTACTGTGACTTTGGGGCTGCGAACCTTTGTTGTTGTTTTTCAAATATTATTGCTCAATGGTCAAATATAGATGCTTGCTACTTGGTTTTTTTTTTAAGTAAGTGCACTTTTACTCACACTTGTACTCACACTTGTACTCATACTTGTACACTTGTACCAACTCTTGTACACTTGTACCCACTCTTGTACACTTGTACTCACACTTGTACCCACACTTGTACACTTTTACTCACACTTGTACTCACACTTTACTCACATTGTACTCACACTTGTACTCACACTTGTACTCACACTTGTACCCACACTTGTACACTTGTAATCACACTTGTACTCACACTTGTACTTTTACTCACACTCGTACTCGCACTTTGTTTTCTGTGTGTTTTGAGCTCATTGTATTTCTTGCAATCTTAAAAAAAAACGTGTGTATTTGTACTCGTACTTCTGCACTTGGGGTATTTGTACCCATATGTGTACCTGCATGGTCAGTTCTTGGAAAATCTCTGGTAAAAATACACAAAAATCTCATTTACACTGCCGGATTAAGGCTACTGTAGCCCGAAGGCTAGTTACCAAAAAGTGGCCAATTTAGAGAATCACGGGGCCCATAGAATCATGGGGCACACAGAATCACGGGGCCCATAGAATCATGGGGCACACAGAATCACGGGGCCCATAGAATCATGGGGCACACAGAATCACGGAGCTCATATAATCATGGGGCCCATAAAATCACGGGGCCTATAGAATCACAGTACCGTAGAATCACCGGGCCGCAGAAGTAAGGGGCCCGTACTATTAACTACTTCTGCTACTTGGAAAATCCTGCACTGATCACAACCATGAAAAAACAAAGTTAAATTATTTCCCTTGCACTCAATCAGTCCCTAAGATTAATTTACTTTAAACCTTTTTTATAGAATGAAGAATAGAATCATATACTGACTAGTCACTTCTGTTTCTATGACAGGTTTGTGCCTCTTGGTTTAAAGAAATAGCTGATGAAGAGAGAAGGAAAACGAAAGGAAAAGTAGTTAGAGTTTTATTGTACTATACTGGAATACAAAGAAACCCAGAGTACCTAATGTACCCACTGCTTGTAAGTAAACACCAGATCAATGCATAACATATTAATAAGTTAGGGAAGTGAAATACGTGTATTTAATTGGTATACATAGAATTTCACATGCACAACAGTCCGCAACAATCTAGTACTATTCGTGGTGATCGTTCAAGGTATTCAAATCATTTTATTATGATTAAAGTATTAAAAATGAGAGACTTATTAATAGGGAAACAGAGTTAGACATGAAAATGCTGACAATTAAAGATTTACTTTGTATACCAGCTATACAGTTAATCTTTTCGCGTGTACATTTAGGTCAATATATGCTGATCATTATTATTGTATATTACAGAATAAAATATAGCATAATTTCCCCTTGCATTGATTACTATGTCTTATAAGTGACTAAAATTATGGACATTTTGTAATGAACACAATTGAAAATTATCTTTGTTTTTTCTTCCAGCATTGTGGCTTTGATGCTGCTGTCTTCTGTCCCTATGTTGTATCCACTGTAGCAGCTCAATGTCGACTAGGTTAGTTACAATTCAATGACTTTACAAAAGCCTTTGTTGCATGTATGTTTTATTAATAATGTTTTTTTAAAAAAAAAAACAACTGGTGCAGTGGTTTTTAACTTTATCGATTAGCTACATACTTAGAACTGTGGTTTCTTTTAATGAACTCCTTAGTACAGAAATAATAACAGGATAAAAGGAAGAAGATAAATTGTTTTTGTTTCAGATTAAGTAAATTAAAAAAAAAAAAGTTGGGCTACCTACATCAAGTCAGTTCCCGCCCCTATAGTTGGTCGCGATAAATCTCTTTGAGAACCACTGATCTAGCGTGATGCAATTTTGTATTTTCCTTTTTTATTGAAACCATTCGATCGTATTGATTGCAGATCTTCAGCAGAATAAAATGCACCCCGATGTTCAAAGAGAAATTGTAGAGAGAAACAAAACGATCTGGGAGAAACTGACGTGCCCGGGGGCAGGAGAGAACAACAACGTAAAGGAGGAGAACTTTATAAAGGGCAGCATAGAGAAGGAAGATCCGGGTAGAAATGACGGAACTGGAAGTGATTCATCAGATAGGAATATTAGCTCACATAATGGCATAGATAGAACAATGCCTATAGCTAGTATTGAGAACAACGATAGTCCAGATAATTCTAGTTTTAGGAATGATATAAGTCATAGAAATGATAAATATGGCAAAGTAGGTGAAACAGTATCTACTAGCCAGTGTGTGCTACAAGATGGCTGCACTAAAAACGCCAGCTACACATTAGGTAATGATTTGAACTGTAGTCTAAATAGCCAGTGCTCATTGATTTTCCCAAGCATTATAGAAGCTCTCCACTGGGCTGGGCAGGGTAGAGACAGCGCGGTTCAAGTGTTAGATCCCAGATCGATTCCTCAACAGATACCACCCACAATGAAAGATGCAGCCCTGGTCCAGATTTTGGCAACTGGCAGTCTGACCATTATAGGTGGTATACTGGATGTACTCTCGTCTTTTAGTGGAAACATGTACAGTTTATAAAAGGAAACAAATATTGTTATAAGATCGCCATATTGTTAATTCTGATAATTCTATGCAAGTGAAATAAAGTACATGCATTTAAACAAAAATTAAATGATATAATATTATTCATAAATGCTAAACTTTGATTGTAAATTTGATTGGATACATTATAGATACATCAATAAACATTGCTTTTTTCAAGAACCACAGCAGACTTAAAAGTAATGTGATGATTTAACCTTTTAATTTTAAATAAATGAAATAAAAAATATTGTCATACTATCTATTTGTCTATCCAGATTTAATAAAAAAATGTTTGAAATAAATACATAAAATAAAATGACTTGGAATTGCACTGAATACCAAAATTTGTCGAAGCATAAAAAAAAATATCGATTTTATTAGTAATGTTTTATTTTAAACTATCCGTCAATGTCATACATTGGTGAATGTCTCGTGCAGCCATCACATATTGTGAGTCAGATTGTACTTGATAATAAAAATGTAATTCTTTATGTTTGTCGTTACATTTATTTATTTTCTATATTCGATTGGGATCTATTGAGAAGTTCTTATCCTACAATACACCGACACTTTGGTTCATTTATTTCAATCAATAGAATGCTAGTTTAAAAAGAAAAAAAAAACCAACGTTACATTTATGCTTTAGTTAAAATCAAATGTTTCATTTCTAAGTGACTGACAAATGTATGGACAGAGGTGGGAGAGAGAGAGAGAGAGAGAGAGAGAGAGAGAGAGAGAGAGGTGGTATAGATGTGACAGACGAGAGTGTGGGGAAATAGATGTGGAAGAGAGAGGTGGTAAAGAGAGAGAGGTGGTCAAGAGAGTAGGGACATATGTGACAGAGAGATAGGGTGTGGGGAGAGAGATGTGGGAGAGAGAGTGGGGAGAGAGAGGTGATAGAGAGAGTGGGGAGAGAGTTGCGTGAGAGAGAGTGGGGAGAGAGAGGTGATAGAAAGGGTAGGGATAGAGATGTGAGAGAGAGAGAGTGGGGAGAGAGATAGTGGGGCAGATGTGATAGAGAGAGAGTGGGGCAGATGCGATAGAGAGAGAGAGAGTGGGGAGAGAAATGTAGGAGAGAGATGTGAGAGAGAGTTTGGAGAGAGATGTAGGAGAGAGAGTGGGGCAGATGCGATAGAGATAGAGAGTGGGGAGAGAGATGTAGGAGAGAGATGTGAGAGAGAGTTTGGAGAGAGATGTAGGAGAGAGAGTGGGGCAGATGCGATAGAGAGAGAGAGAGAGTGGGGAGAGAAATGTAGGAGAGAGATGTGAGAGAGAGT